>JAWNPT010000109.1:0-40293 GCA_035047365.1 Drosophila ustulata
TTCGGATGGTGCCATGGGTGGCTCAGCGGTGGCATTCGGTGGTTGATACAAAAATTCGTATGCCGGCAAAACTAACAAACTAATCCAATATTTTTATTACGAAATGCCATTAAGGGTCATTGAATATTGTGGCATAATAAATAAATGGCCCGGCTCACACACACACACACACACACACTCGCTCGCTCGCACACAGAGAGACAGAGTTACACATGAGAAACGATTGCGCTGCCTGCGCCTGGGTTATAATCCCGGCTATCAACGGCATCATTATTCAAAGACGGATTTACGCGACGATACACCAAAACTCTGTCTGAGTCTCTCTGCGTGTATGTGTGTGTAATGGGTGTGCTGTGGTGTGCTGTGGTGTGGGCGACTGACTCACATACATCAAAGCGCCTTAACTCCCCGACCGAAGTGACGGACTACTCAAAAAGCGATTTTTTGTGATGTTGTCCTTGCTGCAGGTTGAAGTAACCAAATAGCTGTATACATACAATAGCTAAAGTAACATAATCGTATAAATTATACTATATTATATTTATTTATTTTCAAACTCGCACATATGTTCATTCATTCATTAATTATTAATAAGTATTTAAGTCTTATTACGTGGCGCACTTTGAAGCAACTAAATAGCATAGCAAAAGTAGTTGTATAAATAATAATATAATATTATAATATTAATACGGATCTCTCATTTCATGGCGAGTTTTTAAGCAACTAAATTACATAGTAAAAATATTGGAATAAATAATAACTTTACATTTTTTATTGTTTCATATATTCATAAATATTTTATTCCGAACTATGAACTTGTTTATTAATTGTTAATGAGAAATTTTGTGAACTGTGCAATTATCGAGGATTGCTTTTTTAATATTATTTCTTGTTCGTCCTATAAATAAACATATATTTTTTGATTATTGGCCACAAATCAACATTAACAGTATTTCAAGAAAATAAATTCAACTAAACTGTTATACTTATTTATTTGTGTGTATAAATATCTATTAATATTTTTCGTAAATTGTAATTTTACTCCTACATTAAATTGCGCTGCGCATCCAAGAAAATTGTATAAAATGTATTTAAATCACAAAATACCAAGATTAGTTGCTTTTTAAGTTTTAAACTAAAGGCGTTGTGTATTTCAGATTATTGAAAAATATGTAAAAATCTAATTCTAAAAACATTTCCATGCTAAAGGCCTCAGCAGCCAGTGATGTAGAAATAAGTAAGTAAGTAATATTAATAAATTTTATTATAAATAAATAAATTTCAGATTATTGCTGCATTTTTGAGATTTCAGAGTTTTTGTTTTGTCGAAAAATGTTGTACAATCGTTGGGACTATTAACTATTAGTGAGCATCCGTTTAAAATAATAATAGGACCCAAAAATACTTTTATTTGAATTGAATATTGATAAAATACTAACTTTTAATAACAAAAATAAATATAATTTTTGTGACTGTTTAATATGTTTATTTGATGAACCATTGATATAATGATTTATGAATAAATTGTTGATTTGTAGATATTGATATCTATTTTATTTTCTATATTAAACATATATTTATATATGTATCCAGTGCCTTTTATCATACGACTTATTGAAGCTTTGTCATACGTGGTTGTGGCGCATTGCCGCCACCGAGATGGGGCGCAATCAGTCCTGTTCGCACCCAGTAAATGACACTGATACTTGCAACGTGTGTGGTGGCAGAGTGTTTGTGGGGCAGGGGGCAGGAACCGACGCGACCAACGTGCGCTTAATTAGTCCGTTTTGTTTAAAATGATTTTGATGACGACGACAACGACGATGACGATGAAGCTGACCTCTGCAGCAACAGCAACAGCAACAGCAACAGCAAAAGCGACTGCGACTGAGACTCCAGCTCCAGTTCCATCTGCGCTTCACTCCTTCCCCTTTGCAGCAATGCCATTTTTTATGGCGCTTCCTGCAGGTCCTTGTTGCCAGCCTGCCTTGTTTGCCAGCAATTCAATTTGCTGCCCATGCACGTTATGTTCTCATCATTTTTTCCACTTTTTTTTGTTTTTTTTTATTTTGCTACTCAGCCACACCCAATGCTTTCCCAGGCGAGTGTGTTTGCGTATGTTAATCGAAATGTTTGGCGTGGGCGTGGCACAGCCCTAACGTGCATATATATCCATCTATATTTTTTGTTCTCTATTGTGTGTTGCTGCTGCTCCCTTGCACATGTAACGCGGCTTTGTTGAACATTAAATGGAGGTTAATACCTGGCAGCACGTTCACAATTGCGACGAGGCGCGAGGCGGTCAAGTGCAGCAGCAAAGGGCTGCTGCCACATCCTGCCGGGGGAGGGGGGCCAAGGATATGCCTGCTGGATTGTTTGTCCGTCTGCAGGCTGCACACACGCACATACACACACACACACTCACAGTGGGGCAGCTAATGTTATTGCCACCGCATTTGATTGTTTGGCCGCAGCAGCTGTTGTTGTTGTTGTTGATGCCACACAGCCAGGGGGAGTCATGGAGCATTGATGTCCGCGAGGCAGGACAATCGCGACTCGACTCGACTCGATTGTTGTTACAAATAGCCAAGTGATTTTACGGTTAATTGATTTTAAAGCGATTTCACTTAAATGTTATCTGCCCTTCGTATTTGCCCCCTCTCTCTCCTTGCTTGCTCCTGTGTGGCATGTTGCATATGTCAGGGCATTTGTTTGACACTTGCCGTAGCCATAACATTTAACATGCTTATTTCAGCTCACCTCTTGCTGATGCAGCTAATGCATATCATAATGTATTTAAATTTTGCTTGTATTTTATTCATAATTCACATCTTGTAATTAGTTCGGGAAAAACAAAAAATGCAGATGGATTTTACTTTATTGTGTTTAATGATTATTTTATTATATTTTGTGCATACAAATTTACGAATATATTTCAATTTAATTTTCATATAGTAATACATTTTAAATTGAACATACAGGTTCATATTTAATTTTAAATTCCAAAAATAAAAAAAAAAACTAATAAAAATAATTAAATATGTTATAAATAGGAAGATTATTTTCAGAAGTTCTATTGTTCTATTGAATTCATTCCAATAACAAAATTGAATATTGTTTTGAATTTTAATTTGAATTACAGTAATGTAATAAGAAATATGAATAAATACATTTATACTACAATAATATTTTGTTTTCGTATTTTACTTACAAGCAAATCTATTTATAGTAAATATAAAATACTTACAGGAAATTTTTATTTGTGTGCTTACTGTATTATAGTTAACATATATTTTCAACTTGAATAATCAATTTATTTTTTTGGAATTCTCGAATAAATAAATGTATAAGAGTACAAATATTTTATAGTTTTTAATCGAATATCAAGCTGCTTTCTTGTGCACGTTGGATCAATTGAAAGTGTCATTGCGATGAGTTGGGGTAGAGTTGCAGAAATTGTTTCATATCGACCACAAAACATTTGAACAAGAGCAATTACTGCTGTCCAGCATTGGCCTTTCCCTGTTCCCTGCTGGCCGGGATCCCAAAAATTGCACTCGTGTGTTCATTAAAACAATAAAAACAGCACACGCACAGAGAAGGGGTGAGAGGTTGGGACATTGGGGGTGGTTGGAGTAGGTAAACCGAAGCCTAATTATGATTTTTCCAACTGACAATGGTCAAGTCGTAGTTTAGGTATATTGGGTTATGGGATTTTTGCTCCTGGGGTTGCTGCGCAGCAACTCCATTTCCATTTCCATGCCCATTCCCATTCCCATTGCCATTGCCATTGCCATTGCCATTTCCATCTCTATCTGCAACTCCATCTACAGCCTTAGTTGGAGGCCCAGCTCCATGTTGGACCATAGACCATGGCTATCTCTATCTGTGCGTAACGCTGCGTAATTACACAACATTTTTACTTAGACATTTCTCGTTTGGCTATTTGGCCATTGGTTTTACGAGCGTATTGCACTTTTGTGGCCATCCAACATCCAACATCCAACTAACATTCATGCCCAGTTGCCAGCAACCCCCAAGAAAAAAACTGAAACCGAAACTGAAACTGAAACCGAACCCAACAAATCCTTAACCGAAGAACTTTGTGCTGCTCTGGCACCTGTGCTGCCGACAATACCCATATCTGGAAATCTCTCGCTCTCTGATGGTCTGGCATTATTAGCAGCTTGCGTGCAAAAGCATTTATGAAATTCTCAACCCCGTGTGTGGGGTGCATGCTGCTCCTGGTCGACTCCACTCCTGGTCCTGCTCCTGGTCCAGTTAGTCGCCAGTGTCCACTGTCGTCAGTCAGTCACTCCCCGTCAGCTCTCTCCTCTCGCTCGCTCGTTTAACATTTATGAGGCGACGCAAAATGATACGAAAACGTTTCGTCATAAACTTCAATAATCGTAAATATAGATTTCTCCCTGGCCAAAGGCTGGCATCGTTGTTACATTTCCCCCAGCTCAGCTCGTGCCTGTTCCTCTGTTCCACTTCCCCGTCCCCGTCCCCGACCCTTCGCTGCTGTTCCCATTATTCGTCCACGTTGAAATTAATAGTTTTAGGCTTTCGCTTTCGCTTTCTTTTGCTTTTGCTTTTGCTTTTGCTCTTCGAACGTCGCATTTCATTTTCGTGCTGCCTGGTCAGTTATATTGCTACTTACCCCCCAGCTTCCCTTCTCCTTCTCCTTCTGCTCGTCCTCGTCCTGAGGCGTTGCCATTCGCCGGCCACCCTTCCACCTTACGTAATGCACATTTATTGTCCGTGTCTCGGCTCGACCGAGACTGCCAACATTTTTATCGTTTCGTCAATGTCATAAATTCTGATCTAGTAGCTGAAATTGAACTTAATGCGACGCTTCCGCAACTCACACAACTAAATATAAGGACTTATATAGCAACATATCGTACACGAGTATTGCTTGCCTCTGCCTCTTTCCTTTGCCATATGCCTAGTACGCTTTTAATTTCTACTTCTTTTACGCCTCAATCCTGAAGAACCTTTTCATTGCTTTGAAAACCATAATATTCAAATTGATTTGAATTTCAGTAATATATTCAATTTATTTTATAAGATTAAATGTATATTGAACATACTTGTAAATACAAAGATTGGTTGGATTAGGTAGAACGGGTTGAAGAAAGTATCTATGAAAGTTTTATGATACAGTTTCCTAAGGAAATATCAATACCCAATATCCCAGGTTATTCAGAGTCGAGTATACTCGCTTCCCACTTGTTTTTCATTTCCAAAAATTTAGTCTCTATTCTAAGATATACATAAATGTTTGGTAATGAAACAAAACTTTTTAAATATATTGAATGTATTTAATGGGTTACTGTAAATTTTCTTGGAATATTTTTATATATAATAACTTTTACTTCAATCGCCTGTGAGTCAAACAATAATAATATTTTAGCAGTCATTCTGATCAAAATTATTATTCTAAATTCAATATAGCAATAGTGAATGTAAAACAACAAATTTTTAATTACCGAAACTCAAAAATGTAATCTTTTATTAATCTTATAAAGTAACAAGAATTTTCGTTCTTAAATATTTGTTGATTTCTTTTCCATATTTGTTAATCGATAATCTGAGTCCGATAAATTAAAATATATGCGGACTACGCCGAGGAAAGAAAATAAATGGTTAGAGCATATGATTTTTGGTATTGGGCTGGTAATTTATGGGGCAATTAGCTTGGTGCATGCCCCATGTAGGCGACACAGCGCCGGGTAACGGGGAAGTGGGCACAATTTTAATGACCATTCGAAGCGCATTTGGTTGTTGGCACTTTATTTTTATTTATTTATCTACAAGTAAGTCGCATACCGATTTGTTTGCTTTTGCCATTCAGATTGCCATTGCAATCGGTATTGCTATGGGGCTGGCCAATGCTTATCAAGATGTTCGGTCGCCAGTTCTAATTGATAGGGCGGGCACGCCCACAAGAACCAGAGTACCGCCCACCGAGCAGCGTTCGATATTCGCGTGCTCATAATTTGCGCTGCTACTGAGACCCAAAAACCAAAGCCAAAAGCTCGATAGTTTTGACAGTTTAACTATTTGTCGACTATCACATACCCTGTAATTGACTGGGAGACTAACTAATGAATTGAATTCGCAAATAATTGACAGTTGCAAATTCAGTTGCTGGATTATCTCTTAAAATTAGAAAACAGCAAACATGAATAGTAATAAAGCTCACATAAAATATAGATATATATTTGGTTTCCTTCAGTATAATTATAATATCCTTTTCTTCTTTTAAACTACGTAAAATTTATCATAATCATCATTTCAAATAATTATTTAAATGGATTTTTTAATATAGCTTATTACAGTGACTGTTACGAACTCCTTAAGATGAAAAATATAAGACGCTTTTATTTGTGATTTAAGGTGAGATTTTAGATTAATAACAACAAATCTCTATTAACAAAAATGAAAAAGAATCGAGAAGAAGAAAGAATTTCGTCTTTCACGTTCATTTAGCACAGTCAACTTTGCTTGTTGTCCTTTGGCTGGTATCTGGAAAACCTACAAACACATTGTGTGCTAAACTATTAAATCAACTTGCCTATAGACGGGGTATAAGAGATGGAGATGAAACGGCGCCGAGCGTAACTGGAGTCCAACTTCAAACTCTCACTCCGATTCTGATTCCGATGCCGATTCGGATTCCGTCCTGGACTCGGACTCGGACTTAGGGGTTGGGGGTTTGGGGTTTGGGGGGGTTGGCGATTTGCACACAATTTCTTGGTAGTTGTTGGCGTGTCGATCGCTCATAATTCGCGGCCATGCGACATGCAAGCAAACAAAATCGAAAATTCAGCACGAACATTATCGATAAAATTGCCATTAAGTTGAGTTTGTGAACTTTCGCCCCGAAAACAGCCCAACAATCCAGCAGCGGCTTTTCTTATCGATAGTTTGCATCGCGCGTCGCGTCGCGCCAAAAACCAAACGCAACTCGATTTGGATGATGAATGACGCGCGATTAAACGGCCTAGATAGCCACGCTATAACCACCCCACCGATGGACGGGGATTTCCTACTCCCGCTCCCCCTCCCCCTCCTCCACCCCACCACCAAGCGGACCACGACATGGATATGGGCCAACAAACTAACCAACTAACTAACTAACCAAGCAGCCAGCCTAATGGCTGGCAAATTAAGGGTTAAACTTTGATTTGAAAACATTCCCCTATTCGGGAAGCAAGTGCAATTCCCCTCTCACCTTACATGGCACAGAGGGTATATCTAGATCCCAAAGACAACAATATGTATTTGCATAAATGCAGCAACAATTCAGTTCAGCTTACAGCTGTAATGCTTCCAGGAATCCAATGCCTTATGAATCACTTCAAGTCGAGCGTGCTCAAAAGTGGAGGAAATTTTGTAAACTCAAAAGTGCAGGAGAAAATTGTATGGGACGAAAATTCAAAATGGTGAGGTAGAGGAAACATTGAACAAAAAATTACCTATAAGAAAATTGAGATGGGACAGCAAAACATTAAAAAGATTTCAGTGACATAAATGAAATGTTAACTAGCAACTTAAAAGAGTTAAGACTGTGGCCCGAAGATTAAAAACGGAATGGTGAAGAGATACAAGAAAATTAAAAAAAGATATAAGATGTTAAGAATTATATGTTATTCAGAACATTTAGATTAAAATTTGAATTTGACCCATGGCATTAAATATTGCAATATTTCAAAATACAGTTACTGAATTAAAACTACTATTAATGTAAATACACAAAATATGCGTTTTAAATAAAATTCATTTATTTTTTTCAAATTTTGTACCAACTACACCTGAAATTTTTTCAAGATATCAATAAAATTAGTGGACTGTAATAACTGTTTGTTTTTTTTTTGTTATAGTTAAATATGAATTTAGTTCTCCAAGTATAGTTGATTTCTATTATTTGACAAATAAAATACGATTTTTTTATTTCTCCGAAACCAGAATAGAAGTCCGTTTATAATTTGTTATTTGATGAAAATAATCATTATTAAAAATCACATTTTATTTTGATTCACTATTCACTTTCTTATCAGTCATGCAGGAATGCAGAAGATCAGTAGATCTCAGAGAGCAAATTGAGTCGATTCGATTAGTAATGATCACACTCCAATATTGTGGGTATTTTAATTTTCGGTTTCATAGTTGTGAGTGGTGGTAATCGGGTCAATTGCGCTTAAAGATATTGACTGCTTGTGTCGTGCTTGTATGTGGATAAACTTATTGTGTATTTCCATGACATTTTCCATTGCGAATAACACTATTAAATGGATTTACGTGCGCCACGCAATCTGCATACATAAAATCCTTGATATGCTCCGATATAGTCGTATATAGGGGACCGTCGCGGCCGTTTGCCCAGTGCCTGAAACTATGCAATGTGGAGCAGCAAAAAAAGGGAAATACGAGCGGAAAAAATTCATAAAGCATCTAACCACATGCTGCAAAGAGGAAATCAACTCAACTCAAGTGGTCGGGTGGTGCGCCAATAATTCAATTCAATCATGCAAAGTGCCCCCGTTCGGCGGGCTGAAGGGTGCGAGGGGGGTCCAAGCTCTATGACGAAATTTCAAAAGCTGGGCAAATGAAGTCATTTGCATGCATGACAATTGTTATTGCATATATATATTTCTTTTTTTTTTGGCGCACGCGCTAATACTAAAATTGACAAAATGCCGTCGAACGGAATACTCATAAAAGCAGCAAATTTCCCCCCTTCTCCTGGTACTGTGTCATTGGCAATGTTCCCCTTCCAGGCGAAAACAGACTCACAAATCGAACTACCCTTTTTAAAAGCGAAAAGTCTGTTGCTGAAATTTATGCGCCGCGGCGGCATAAAAAACTATAAACGTCTATAAAAAAGGGCAATAAAAACGAATTGGCGACAAAAGCCGGATATATGAAAATATGTAAGCCAAATATCCATATATCCAAAATATAAAAAACATACAAAGAACCAAAGGAAATGGCTGTAAGGAAGAGTGTCAAAAATATGAAGATATGGTTTTCAAGTGACTTTTAAGGCACATTCACTTCCTATTATCAAAGAGTTGCGAAATCACATTGCAGAAAACATTGTTTTTTATGTGAAATAATTTTAAATTATATGTTATATTAATGAGTGTAATTTTAGACAGACGAGTGTTGGGAAGCATCTGAAATTGAATCTAAAGGATTTTTTTATTCAATAAACAATTTGGCAATTTAATAACGAAACGAGAAAGAGAACAAACTTCTTAACTTCTTCAAAGGATCTTTCCAAAATAATTAATGTTAATGAAAAGTTTTACAATCGTTCAATATATCGTTTGTCTTGTATACTAAATGTTTGACCAGTTAATCTGTTCACAACAAGCATATTTAAAAAATAAATAATAATTGAATGCACAATTTTTGACAAAATATTGAAATAATTTATCATTGTATTTTATAGTTGTTCAATAAATATAAATGAGATAATCCATAGTGTGCACCTAAAAAATAATATTTAAATATCAATTATTATTATATTATTATATTATTACAAGGAATAATTAGGCTTACCATTTTAAAATAATTATTGGAATATTCATTTGTTGTTGCACTCAATATTCTGACTTTCACAGAGTTAATCTCTCTATCAGTAGTTTTGGTCTCCGAAGTTTTTTAATTATGTCTACTTCTAATGAGCTTAAGTAACCATAAAATATATAAGGACATTAATTATCTGCAAAGCATATAATTTTTTAAGTTTAGATTTTCTGGGATCATTTCGATTCCGTACCGTCATTAGCATTAGCGAGAAATCGAACTCGTTCCGTTTCATGGGGCAGGCCTATGGCAGGACTCAACACGCCCAAAGGTGCAGTCGATGTCAGGCTGATGTTGCCTTTGACATTTGATGAATTACGTGTACCAGAAACAACAATAACAAAAACAACAACAAACAGAGCAGCAATGGCAACAATTGTCAACTATCTAATTAGACTGGGGACACTTTTTTATTGCACCAAAGTCGCCCTTTTTTCTATTTTGTTTTTCACTTTTTGTGAGGTGTGTCCTGGCGCCTTTTTCACACCATGCGATCCACATGGTGTTGCTGTTGCTGCTTTTGTTTCTAATTAATTAATTAGCTTGATGACAAAATAAACGCGCTGCGCGTCGCTGATGAGCGCTGACGAATCAAAAACAAAAAAAACGGGAAAACGGAAAACTGAAAAAAATAAAGAAAAATTACAATAGAAACGAGAGTAAAAATTAATAGTTCCCCCACTGTTTTAGCTGCTTTAGCCGTTTATCATTTGCGGCTCATAACTTTGTGCAATATGCAGAAACAACAACACCCCATGACAGACCTCCTCCCTCCCTCCCTCCACCCCTCAGCTCATTGTCATGCTCATCCCTTGCCACAGCAACAACAGCAAAAGCATGTGAAAATGCAAAGCTGTCAATGAGTTATGTTTGGCGCTATCATAAAATTTGACAGAGCTGGCAGGGGGCTGGATGGAAGTTTCTCCATATGCAAATGCTGGATCTGTTGTCTTCCATACAAAAGCAGCCCCAAGGGTGCGGAGCGCATGGCAGTGGGAGTGGGAGTGGGGGTGAGAGTGAGAGTGGGAAGACAACGGCCAGACAGCGCGCTGTGCGGGGGTGGCAAGCGGAAACGGAAGCAAACATTTAAGAAAGTCGTGGCAAATACGAAATCGAAAGGATTGACTCTGAGTGTCTGCGTGCCGGAGTGTGAGCAGTGTGAGCAGCGTATGTGTTTATCGAGTGAAAGTGCTGGCAGCTGAGCCGCTTAACAGATATAAATCAGACGCCAAGACGAAAGGGAAAACTCCAGCTTCGACTGATTGCGCAGCATATGCCAAGGATATTGGACTTGAGATATGGCATTATTAGTTATATTGTATATACGTAAACAAAGTACTTATATGTGGACTTTTATATATCCATTCATTTTTATGCATACTTTGGCAGCTTGGCAGCTTAAAAGCATTGTAAATATCTGTTTTGTCAGTGCTTCCATCTAAATATGTGAACTGAATATATGAGTTTTATATATCCTTTATTTTTGAATTACAATGCGATTAAGATGTCGCTGTAAGAAACTTCAATATTTGAAATAATTTAAATCTATACATTTCTTTTTTTGTTAATCAATATGGTTTAAATAAAAAATTACAAAATAATTTATTTTTAAATACGGATTTAGCTTAATGGGTTCCATATTCATAGCAAATGAATTGATACATTTATTTTCATCTTGTGGCAAAGTAAAATAAATGAAGCTTATGCATACTTTTAAGCACACAACATAGTAACAAATTTATCGTAAATAATTAAATTAATTAATTAATAATTTATATTAGCAACTAGTGAGGGGTTGTGTGGCTAAAGTTTTTTTTTTTTTTTTTTTTTTTTTTTTTTTTTTTTTTTTGGGTGGTTGGGGGTGGGGATAAATATCAAATGTACCTATGTTGCGCTTATATCGTAATCTTTCTTGATCTAAAAATGCATGAATATGTACAATTATTTTTGTTTAATGTGATGTGATTAAAATATTAATTTTATATAGAATTCTACACTCTCCGATATTTTATTGTTAAAGCAAAAGTAAAGATACAAATCTGAAATAATGATGGAATGTTTTAAGACAAAAATCTTTAATAAATGAACAGTTCATAATACAAATTTCTTAATGCTAAACGCCTTTTACAGCAGTATTAGTCAAGGAATTTCGAAAATATATTTGCTCTGCCGCATGTTTATAGTAAATAAATTGATTCGCATTTGTTTCATCTCATTCCCGTGATTGCTCCACACATTTGACACATTGGGCAAACAGTTGTCTAACAACAATTACAGCAACAATAACAAATGCGATAAACAGCGCACTAAACACACACATACACACACACTTGCAATCGAAAATTCGATTGCAGTCGAAGAAAACCTCAAAAAGTATGCAACAATAAAATTAAAATGGTGCAGCGTGCAACTTAGTGCTATTCATAGTATGTGTTAGAGTGTGTGTGTGTGTGTGTGTGTGTGTGTGTGTGTGTGTGTTGTTCGTTTGCATATACAGCAATTTCGCACTTATTTTTGAGTATTATCGAAAAAGTTTTCCCATCATTGAAACTCAAACGGCAATTGGCAAAGCAACGCACGTTGCAGCTACGTGTGCCAGTTGAGTGTGAATCCATACTCATACACACTCACACTCACGCTCACACTCACACTCACACCCACAAATGGACACCAATTCACACATTTTGTTGTGGAGTTGCTGAAAGTGTTGTTTTGCCGCACATGTGAGTGCAAATAATAAAGCAAAAACATATTAAAATGTTTATTGGCAAATTTTTAAAAATAATTGTTATTTGCACATTTTCATTATTGTAACACGGCTACGATTATATGGTAAGACTTCATCATTAAAACGATATCTTCACTGCGCAGCCCATCAACTTTATGCTGTTGCACACGTTGATTGCTTAAGTTATTGACCAAGACAATAATAATAATTTTATTATTATTTTTAAGGGTATGCATCATTTTTAGCCAGAATATCGTCCCTATTACTAGTTAATTAATATTGTGTTTGTGCGTATTTATAAAAATGTAAAATAAATAAATATTGTGTTGGATTAAATATTTTTGATATATCCACAACAATTATTCAATCAGTATTTGCATTTTAATTAATAAAGTCATTAGCCGTATCATCGATATTATTGGCATAACATTAAGAACAGCTTTGTCATTAGTTGTACTATTAACACAACAATTAGTTTCAATAATAATAATAGTATAAGCATTTCAATTGTTATTGTTATTATTATTGGTATGTAGCACAATATACGAAATTATTTTTACTATAATTATTTTTAGTAGCAGTAAAAGTATTTGTATTAAACTTGTTAAATCATATTTGTATCAACTCTAACATTTGCATTTGGTTAGGAATTATCATTATTGTTAATTGAAATTTTACTTGTATGTATGCATTGATAATAAATTGATTTGCGTAAAACTGCAATAACTTTGTTAAAGTCAAGTCTAATCTGTAAGTCTTGCAATGTTTGCTTGTATTAATACCTCGCCCGCTGACAATTAGCACCTGTGACGACACTCTCTGCCCTCGCCGTAAGCCGCCCAGCCAATCTTTTGGCCAACTGTTCATTTTACAGTTTGGCTTTGCATACAGAAATCCAATTGTAAATTGAGATTGCCATTGTCAGCCAGGTCGCTTTAACGCCTTAATTAGCCCTGGAGCCACACCAGCGATCAGCGAAACACCACCAAACCCCACAAGCAGCAGAAGCGGCAGCAACACCATCATCACCACCATCACCATCACCAGCACCACATTCTCCTCCACCTGCGATGGCAAACATACTCGTATACAGCACCATTCTATTCAAAAAGCAGCTCAAACCAGCCCAGCGAATTACCTATGAACATTTTTAAAACACATTTTTTATCCATATTATCAAACGAGAGACATTTTTGCTGCTCCATATGCGAAGAGCAGATGCTCTCATTTTTACTAAAGCAAATTTACCATAGTTCACATTTTTATAATCAAATAAAAAAATATGTTTTGATTTACCAATAACATTGCTATATATAACATTAAAAGATATTTATTTAATTACCAATGCACTACCTGTTCAATGAATGTTCACAATACTACACATCTGTTTTGGGGATATTTATTTAATTATCAATAAAAACTTCACATTCGTTTAAATAATTTCAAAACACATCTTAGCACTTTAGTTTTTCAAATAAATGTAATAATAATGTAAATATGGAAACACGATAGCTATAAGTTAGAACTTTTTATACCCGCTCCCCATGGGGGAGAGGGGTATTATAATTTAGGGCCAAAAAAAAATGTGTGTAAGGGGGAGAGGGGGGCATCTGCGCCCCCAAAAAATATATATTTTTGGGAAGAGGGGAGGGGGAGGTGTGTGTGGTGGTGGTGGTGGTGTGTGTGAGGGGGGGAAAAGGGAATTGGGGGTTGGTGGGGGTGAGTTTTTTTTAGGCCCCCCCCTCGCCCCAAGTTGTGAGTATAAAGGGGTGATTTTTTTTTGTTTATTATTTTTTTTTTTTTTTTTTTGTGTGGTTGGTGGGGGGAGAAAAAAAAAAAATTTTTAAAAATTTTTTTTATTTGGGGGGGGGGGGGTGTGTTGTTTGTGTGGTGTGGGGGAGGTTGTTTTTTTTTTTTTTTTTTTTTTTTTTTTATATAAAAATTTATTTTTTTTTTGTATTTTTTTTTTTTTTTTTTTTTTTTTTTTTTTTTTTGTTTTTTGGGGGGGGGGGGGTGTTTTTTATAAATGTTCTGCTCTTTATTTGAAGCCCATTTTTAAATGGAAGCCCAACTTTTTTGGAAAGGGTATTTAGGTCGACTTGCAAGTTTCTTTAAAAATATTCAAAAAATTACCGAAAAAATATTCATTTCGTTTTTATACCCGCTACCCATAGGGGAGAAGGGTTATAATTAGTGCAAAAGAAAATGTGAAGGGGAGAAGGGGGCCGCCAAAAATATTTTTTTTTTTTTTGGGGGGGGGAGAGGGGCGGGGTGTGGGTGTGGGGTGGCGGGGAGGGGGGGAGGGGTGTGGGGTGGGGGGGGTGGGGTTTTTTTTTTTGGCCCCCCCCCCTCCGCCCCATGTTAAAAGTTATAATAGTGTTGGGTTTTTTTTTTGTGTTTATAATAATTTTTTTTTTTTAATTTTTTGTGGGTTGTGTGGGGGGAAAAAAAAAAAAAATAATTAAAAAATTTTTTTTTTTTATATTTTTGGGGGGGGGGGTTGTGTTTGTTTGTGTGGGTGGGAGGGGGTTTTGTTTTTATTTTTTTTTATATATATTAAAATAAATTTTTTTTTTTTTTTTTTTTTTTTGTTTTTTTTTTTTTTTTTTTTTTTTTTTTTTTTTTGGGGGGGGGGGGGGGTGGGCGGGCGTTTTGTTTTTTTCTGATAATTTTTGTGCTTAGCTCTTGTGTCTATTGTTGTTGTTGTTGTTGTTGTTGTTAATTTATAAAAAACGCTTAAGGCTGGCCAAGGGGCTTGGAGGCGTGGGCAAAGGTGAGGCCAAGTGTCGCTCTCGGGGAAGGGAATTGGGATGGGAATGGGGATGGGGATGGGGAGGGGGAAGGGGAAGCGGCTCGATCGTGATGGTGGTGTCGCCAATGGTCGAAGTGCTGCGTGCTGTGCTGTGGTGTGGTGGTGGCTTTTACGAGTATGCCCAAAAAACTTCAAACGAGATAAATACAATTTCCATTAGGCCTCGTGGAAAATCCCTCGAACCACATTCATATTTCCTCATGTTTTGTCAGTGTTTTTTTTGGTGTTTTTTCTGCTGTTTTTACACAAATTTTTTTGCTGCTTTTTGTTCGTATTGATTTTAGGGCTTTTTCACAGTTGTTGGCCAAAGGCCCAGTAAACCTCCGCCTTACTGCAGCCCCTTCCCCTCCGGCAGGCATCTTCTTCGTCTGTTTTACGTTAATTTTTTAATTGTAAATATTGCCTAGGGTCGCATTTTTCATTTGCTGCTCCTGCCTACCTCCCATATACCCATAAGGTTCATAATTTCTTGCCTACATCCACTCCACCTTCTCCCTCTTTCTCGCTCTCTCTCTCTCTCTCTCTCTCTGCATCTCCCCCCAACAATTTTGTTTACATAATTTGTACGTTACAACGCGCACACGAAACATTTTTTGGGCTACTTTCGCTGGCATTTTTTAATAGATTTTCTTGCGTTTTTTGTATTTTTTTTTTGTTTTTCGTCGTACTTTGCTTTTCCTTTTGCGGTGGGAAATGTGCACAGTTGCTGTGGACAGCCAAGGGCTGGAGTCAGGGTTCGGCTTGATTAGGTCCACAGTTGTGAGTTAATTATATTTTAAATTAAATTTTACACTTAGCATTGCATTTGTAGCCCCGCAGCGGATCTGGTGAATGGGGAATGGGGAATGGGAAATGGCTGAGCTAATCATTTCCAGAGAATCTGACGGAAATAGAAATCTGAAAGAGCATGTTAACATTTACTGTACAGAGAGAGAGTGAGAGAGAGAAGAAGAGGAGTGAGAATTTCTCTGCTCCATTATTTTTATGTTGATTGCCATTTTTATGGCTGCGCTCGCTAATTGCAAACTATTGGCCCCAAATGCCGTGCACACTCTTCACACACGCTCCACACTTCCACACTTTCCACACACACGCAGCTCCGACATTATTATATAATAAACTAGGGTTATGGCAACGGACGCCTATCTGCAGTTCCGTTAAGTATTAGAACTTATGACAGCCCCAGCAATTTGTGCCAAACGAGCAAGCCGAAAAAAAAAAAAAGAGAGAAATGAAACTCTGAAGGAGAGAAACGATTGCAAACAAATAAAACGATGCGTGAGACTTTGTGTGAGTGGCGCAGCAGCAACAACAACGCACACAGGAAATGGACTAAACGAGAACTTAACTGGGGAGCATCAATGTTGTAAATCCTTGAATTTATAGATTTCCCCCCTACCCGCTGCTTTGCTTCCTTTTCTCCAAAGCAGGCTCGACGCTTGGCAACTCGACTCTACTCGACTGTGGCATCGATGCCAGCATATTGAAGCAGTTGTCTCGGACATAAACAATAATAAAAATAAAAAAAGATAGAGCAGAAGTCATACGAATCGCTGTGTGTGTGTGTGTGTGTGGGTGTCTCTGAATGTGTGTGTTTGCTCCTGAAAGCAGCAGCCAGGACATTAAATGTGTTTAGTGTTTTCGTATACCAAATGAATTCCCAGCGATTTCTCAGCCTTCAGCTGCACTGCGGAAAATCGGCTGACAATCATTTTTACAAATATATGAATTGTATGAACATTATTATGTATTCATTTGCAAAATGTATTGTGCAAATTGTCAAAAATTTATTGATTTATATATGCGCATAAATATATATTTTAAATACACATTTTTAACTTGCATACAAATTATATTCTTATACTAATTTTTTTTTTATTGAAATTCAGATCAATTATTTCTGCATGAATATTATATTTAGTTGGAGTTAATAATATGTTCCAAATGTGCTTCTACAATGTAATGTTCAATTTGTAAAATTTCATAATTATTTAATTAATTATATTTAATTGCTCATGACAAATTATCCGTGTGTGTTTCCCCTCATGTTTATTATATTTTTTTTAATTATTAATTTATTTTTTAAGTTTATAGTAAATACCTATCCTTGACTGTCAACCAGATTTGAACATTTTTGTATTACTCAGATAAGTTGCCTTTCCGCAATTTATTTAAAAATGTTGCTTCTTGTTCCAGATATTCTTCCAGTATTTTTCATTTATTATCAATACTCATAGTCATTTACCTGTGAGGACCCCTATCGCTCCTGCTTTATCTATTGTATTACAAAATGTAATTCCAAGTTACAATTATATGCTTACTTAATAAGTAATTAAATCCATTTTCTGTTAACAATATTTTTTTCTTATTGAAAAGTGAAATAGTTCCGTCTTTCGCTTTTTAAAGTAATTGATCTCTGATTTTGCATCTTTGTTCTGTCATCCCAAGAGACTCAGCTGTCTTCACAGGCGATGTTTCTTCCTGCATTTAATCCTTCGGGTCTTCTTCCTTCCTCAAGGCAGCTTCCACACATTCGAAGGTCACATTATATAATAGAAGCGACGATTCTCTTCTGGGCCCAGTGGGCGTGTGTGGGTCAGGAGGGGGCCTGGGGTGGTTCAACGCATTCGTCGTCTTCGCGTTGTCTTTGTCGCTTTTTGGCTAATGAAAAAGAAATAAAAGTGTCGAGTGCATTATTGCCCGTAGCCCACACATGTATCAGTCTCTGTGTCTGTGTGTGTGTGTGTGTGTGTGTGTCTCTATGGATGTGTGTGTGTTACTCCCTGGTAATTGTTGAAGCCATTTTAGTACTGTCGTCCCGTCCAGCGCGTGTTACGTGCCTTGTCCTTGTCCTTATCCTGTTTCTGTTTCTGTCTCCTTATATGTTGCCCGCCTCTCTCTTCCTCCCTTTGACTTTCCTGGCTGGCAGCATCCCCGTCTCTGGCGGTTATTATTTTGCACTTACTATAACATGCACATAAATATTTTTGCCTGGTCCAGCGTCTGTGGCTATTTTATTGATACTAACACACACACACACACACACACACTCACTGTTGGGCCATAAAAGGAGCTGAGCCGCTTCCCCTGCCACCTTCCCTGTCATCGTCTTGGCCTGTTGTGTGTGTGTGTGTGTGTTGTTTTTATTGTCGCCTCTCCGGCGAATCTCTGTCAAGAAGCAATAATCATCAATTCTGATTTTTTGGCAAGACTTCGTCGTCGTTTCGACATCCCCATTGATGCCGCCGCGCGACAATTTGATTTCAAATTGATTATTATTTATGCCATTTTATGTCAGCCATTTGCCATTTGCTATTTGCTATTTGCCATTCCATTCCCCTCTTTCCGCCTCTGCTAATTGCGTTGCCCATTGCGTTACCAACTTTCTGTTACATTGTAAATACACTTCAAATCAGCTTTCTTGGCCAGCATTGTGAATCATATTTTGAATACTCTATAAATTGAATTTTACTTAAAGCCCTGGTGGATTTTCTTTTTAAGATCTTTTATATATATAATTGTTGTTTATTTTTATTAATTTCAATATCTTTAATTAAGTTATCATTATTATTTTTTGGCAATAATATCATTGTTAATTAATCATCGTAATGTTCTCACTCCGATATTCTAAAAATAAAATAAGATTTGACCGGCTGAAAATATTTTGTTCTAATTGCCTTTATTTCTGTAATTTCACGCTTTTAAAATTGTCAGTTCGATCGTTTCAAGTATTTAAGTGCTTCAAGTGCAATAATTATTTAATTAAATAAAGTTTATTTTCCATTTTCCTGAACTTGATGTAAAATTTATAAAAATATATATTAAATTCTTTGCTGAAACCAACAAATTTCATTGCAAGCAAAATTATAACTATTTCAATGTTTTTTATTTTATAAAATTTGCCATTAATTTAAGAAGTTTACATTATTTTCTAATACCCTAAAATTTTAAAATAATTAATTTAGAAGACATTAAGTTCGAATGTAGAATATATTTATCTGGTCCAAGTGCAATAAATACTTAGTATACAAAAATTGCTTTTGCATTGTCTGGAACTTGATGTATTACCAAACTGAAAGTGTTTTTGATATATTTAATTCAAAATCTGTTTGTTGCCTGCCTTGCCAAACCGGTTCTGAGTCGAGCTTGACTTTGAGATAGAGTTGAGGTTGAGGTCGAAGATGGAGCTGGAACTGGGAACTGGACCTGAAGCTGGAGCTGTGGAGTTGTGGAGCTGATGCTGCCACCCACGCAATGCGACGTTGAGTTAAATTACTTAATTTTAATTTCTCGTAGGCGCTGCTTAATCAGCAACTATTAATGCTGCACTTTGCTTATTTACGAGCACCAAATGACTTCCATTGAGTCCGTGCTGCAGTCGGAGTCGGAGTTGCATTCGGACTCAGGCCAGTCTGCTGAATGTGTGTGGGCGTGTGGCAAGCTTCTGTGTGATGAGTCAGTTGCTGTGGCACGAGTGGCCAGCTAATACAGGTAAGCTTTAAATTCACAGCTCACTTTCAAAGAATTCCTTTCCTCGAAAATAATGGCACTCGATAGATGCTCGTCGCCAGTACTTGAGGAGTCGCAACCTGATTTCAGTTAACATTCAGCCGGGTCATACATCAACTGGAGACTGGAGAGTCCGTCCTTGAGGGATGCTGTTGTTGCCCACAGTTTGTCACACTTAATTAAAGAAAATTTTAAGCACTTTAGATGTCAATTTGTGCCCACTTTTCGACGCGGCCAATGCGATGACAGTTGCCAGTTGCCAGTTTTCAGTTTTCTGTTGCCTGTTTCCAGTTGCCAGTTGCCGTCAGAAGGCGGCCGAAAAGTGAGCTGAAAAAAGTCGGAAAAAATTGACTGGGAAAAAGAAAGAAACGGTTTAATTAAGTTGAAACCCTTTCGTGCGTACCAGGGCCAGTTGCCTCCCTCCCCTCCCGCTTTTCCTACAAGTGGCTCAAGTAGCCGAGCAAAGAGCCGACGGCGAGTCACTTGGGCCGCACCCGTTGCCCCCTCCTCACAACCTCTCGTGCCGCCCTTGACCGTCCGTCCGTCTGCATCTTTGCATCTTTCACAGCTGCGGGCGTTGGGCGTGGTCGTGGGCGTGGCTTGTGTATTAATTTCCAAGGTGTTTGCCATGCCAAGCTGTTCCACTTCTAATATAAAAAAATCAGCGTAATTAAAAATCAAATGATTTTCTCCTCCCCATGCCGTTGCCGTTGCGGGATTGCAAACCCTCAACGACGACAGAAAATATCTTCATTAATTTTGGTCAGCCTTTTGCTGCTGCATCTGCTGGTGGGGTTTTTTGTCGGGTGGTTTTCTCCATTCACAATTGAATGAATGCAGCACAATTTTTAACTCATTAATTGGTGTGGGTAAAACCCTTTTCATTATTTTTCGCTTTTTTTGTTGTATTTTTTTTTTTTGCCGCATTTGGCGGCATCCTGCGCCAAAAAAGAAGGCTGGAAAATGTCCTGAGAACCAAGAGCCAAGTGATTTATTTGTTTAATCCTTTTCATTTCAAAGCGATTTGTTCAGTTTTTCTGCTGCTACTTCAAATGTTGCTGATTAGAAACGAAAAAGACGCCGATGAAAAGCAGCTGGCTAGAAAAAAAACAAAAAAAGAGTAGGAGAAAAAACGAAAAGAAAACTTTGCCAAAGCATTCGCTGGCCACTTGAGGACCTTTCATCGAGACAAGCAGCTCAATTAGATTCCCAAGTCAAGACTCGACTGCCATTCCAAAGTTGCTTAATTGATGCGTTAACTGTGATCTTTGAATTGACAGCAGCAATCGATGTAAAAAGTATTTGACAAGGGAGTTAATGTTTGCCTTTTAAGCATTTTTCTCGGCCGGGGATTAAAGCGAGATATTATATTTAATTATACTCCATAAAATTTTAATTATACTAAATAAAATAAAATAATTTAATTGATTTCAACAAATATTCAAATATTATATGAATTTCAGCTCACCTCAGATTTAAAGGGCACCAGTAATGTTACTTAAATTAATCACTGGAAAAAATCTTAATAAATTCACACACTCCCTTTCAACGATCTCCAATAATGAATTTTAAAACTGCCTAGGCTTCACACGACTTCTTCGGACAAAGCAGAAGATTGTCAAGTAAAAACTCATCTTCTTACCCAGCCCATCTGCTGGCTTAATAAATCCTGCTGCTTTTTACACTTGAGACTTTGTAGCAGTCAGCCGTAGAGCTTAATTAGATTGAGAAGAAAAGACAAGACAAAGAGCTCAATTAGATCTAAGACTAAAGAGTTTCGCTAAGGAGCTTAATTGATTCGTTAACTTTGATCGTTGATGGCTGATCACAGACGACTGTGATCTCTTTCTCTCTCGCACTCTCGCTCTCTGTCTCTGTCTCTGTCTCTCTGTCTCTCTGTCTCTCTGCCTGCATCTCTGGGAGCCATGTGAATCGACAAGGTCTGATCGCTGAGGATCGCTGACCGATCCAATGTCTGGCAACTTGTTTAGCTGATTTTAATCCGCATTCGATACGGTAACAATTTTTACCTCATCACCCCGACCATCACCAATCAAGGGCCCACTAGCCACTGTGCAGGAAGGGGAGGGAGACGGGCAGAATGGTAGAGAGGAGCTTTTGACACTCGCATAACTTCCGATTTAATCCCAGGCGCGTGAACGTCGTCGATCCATCCGCAGTTCTGTTCACTCTTCACTCTTCGCTCTCCGCTCTCCGCTCTCCGCTCTTCGCAATCGTCTGAGTTATGCGCTTCTGTGCGTTGTCGTATTTTGTAAGCTTTTACGCGCCGGCTACCACAGATCAGACTGCTCTCCCTCTCTCTCTCACTCACTGTGGCTCTCGCTCTTCGTCGTCAGCGTCGTTGAAGCGATAAAAGATCAATTTAGTTGCGCTACAGTCGCTGATTTAAATCCGATCATTGCACGACGATTTGATGCAAACTGAAACATGGACATGGAATTTGCAATTATCGAACATCAAAGGCGACTCCTGCTCTCCAATCACCCTTCTCTTTCTCCCCTCTCCCATGTCCTCCTCGCTCGATTCTATGTCTTCACTTTGCAGTGCAGGTCCAATATCAAATAATCGCCAGCTGCTGCTGCTTCTGCTGTTCTTGCTGAGGCTTTCAACGTGTTTGTGATCAGATTTCTGACTTATTAAAAGAAGCGACTGGGGACTGAAAGTGCTGACGAGTTCTATGATCAGACACGCGGATTCTTCTAGTCGAAGAGTAGTCAACAGTTAGATAATGTTATCGATGTGTGCTAGGCTTGTAGTTCAAATTTATTATTGAATTCTACTTTAATCAAACTGGAAAAATCGTAAAGAATATGAAATGTCTTCAAAATTCATTTTCGAAAAAATTTGATCAATTTTGTATCACAATAAAATACTGTGAACACTTTTTTATACCCGTATAGGGTAGAAGGGTATATAGTAAGAGGTAACAGGGAGAGAGAAAGATAAGAAGGAAGGAGAGAGGGGAGGAAGAGAAGAGAGAGAGGAAGGAGAGGGGAGAGGGGGAGAGGAGGGAGAGAGAGGGAGCGGAGTATACTGTTTATTTTATTTTATTTCATAGAACAAAATGTTAGTATTACAGTGCATAACGTTAGTGGCTAACGGGCTAATCTATGAGCGAACAATTCAACTCAACACAATGATTCATTCAAAGGATTATTTCAAAAACTTCAATTTAAAGTATAAAGTATAAAGTATAAATATTAAAGTTTGAGAACGGCAATTACAACATATTCTCTTTGCATTGATTATATTTTACCAAGTTATCTTAAATTATTCAATATAAACGATTAAATTATTTAATTTTTTTAAATTCAAAACCAATTTTAGTAAAATGAATTAATAATTGATATTTCTTTTGTGTAGCACAATTTGGCCAAGTTCCATTTAATTTCTTGTTTTCTAATTCAACTCATCGAGGCTAATAGCCAGTCAGGTTAATTAGGGTTGATTTTAGGGGCACTACTTGAATATGCCGCTTGAGATCGATCTGTTTGTCAGTTGAGACTCCGTTGGATGGGACAGGCAATCAGTGTGTTGCACAAGTTGGTTAAACGATTTGAAATCAGAGTCGAGACATCGCAGTGATAAAACAGGCTTAGCAGGAGCGGCTGGAGTCGCAGCAACTTGTCTGCTGTGGCATGCAGCAAGGTGGCTGGTGGCTCGGTGGCTCGGTGGCAAGGGGGCAGACTGAGCGGAGAGTTTGGGGTTAAGCGCTGAGCTCGAAAAATCAAATAGGAAAGAACTACAAATTACATGCCAAAATGCACTTCCTTACAAAGCACTTGGGTAAACAGAAAGACTGCGCAGCAGACACAAACGACGGCACATGCCACACTCTCTCACACACAGACACGTGTGGCAAGGACTCGGGCACACCTGTGGCCCCCACACACACACACAGAGAGAGAGAGAGAGAGAGACACACATTGACAATGTAAACCTTAAGGTATTTGCGATAATTGCACTTTGCTGTTGTTGGAGCAGCGAGGCATCGGGGATTGGGGATTGGGATTGGGGCGTGGCAATGCCAGAAGGACCTGCCGAAAAGAGTTGCCTGTTTCGCCGTTTGTCTGTTGCCCCCGCCCCCGTCCTCCTCCTCGCACAGCTTTGAGTGGCTCTGGCAGCCACGTCGCAGCGTCGCGTCGTCGTCGTCGTCGCCGTCGTTTGTGCGTTGCGCAAGATAAACAAAAGACAACAACTCTATATATCTGCATACACACGTCTTTGGCAGGCGCTTCAACTGGCCCGCCCATTCTCCATTGTGCTGGGCCAGAAACTAAACCCCAACCACTGGCTGCACTTTCTACAACTGCCAGCTGTGCCAAGTACAGTAAACGCTAGCTAAACGACATCCCAAATAGCTCCGCAAGTCGCAGTAATCATTACTGCCTACGATATATGTTTAATTGATCACTTTCACGTTAAATGATTTCGTTTTTTTCCTAATTTTCGAGTCTTCACTGTGCTTGCCACTTAAGTAATTCAAATCATGCTAATTGCATTTTATTTGTTTTGTTGCTCAGATTTTAAGTTTTTAATTACAAACAGTAGGTTTCTTGTTCGCACTCCCCTCCCCCAATTCCATCTGACAATTTCACATATTGCCACAATCTGTCATTCCCACAACTTTTGTTATGAATTGCGATGCTCACTCGTTGCAGTAAAAATGGCGATGCTGCTGATATTAAAAGTGATTTGCAGGTATTGAACAAGTTTTGAACAATAGGAAAATACCAAAAAAAGAATCTAAGATTATAAACAATACATTATTTAAAAAAATACATTTAGACATACAGCAGTCATAATTGCCATTTATACTACTTTTTTAATTAATTTCCTTAAATAATTGTCTAAGTCGAAAAAGTTCAAAATGTCTCTTATACTGAATTTTATTTGCTTAATTTTCATATTCTCTTCAAATAAAATGGTCTATGAAAATTGAAAACAATGGCACAAATTATTATTGCATAATGTTATATTTGTTAATTTTCAATATCATTTTATCTTTGGCGCATCGAGTTGATTAAAACGAAATATTGTTTGAACTTATAATTCTTCGAAATCAAAGAGCTAAAATATTATTTGAATTGAATTTATTTTTGATTTTTTGGTTGAGTTCAGGGGAAGTAGTTAAAATAGAATGCTGAAATCAATCGAATGTTTGTCCCAAAAGTTCTGGTCGCTTTTTGTCAGTGTAGAGAGGGACACGTTGAGCTCATCATATTCAATGGAAGCTCAATAGACTCCCGTCTAATGCTGTTGTTGTTGCTGGACGACAGCTGTTGCTGTTGGAGTTGCTGTGGTTGTTGCTGTGGCTGTGGCTGCCCGGATAATGGCCAATGGGCCCCCATTGCTATCGTCATCGTCATCGTCTCGTTCCCATTGGTATTTCGCGTCATATGGCGCAAGGGGCAGATACACGCGTGTGTTTAATTCCGATTCGGTGTTTGGAGTCTGAATCGGAGCTAGAGCTCAAACTGGAGCTGGAGTTGCCTTTGGCCTTCATTAAACGCAAATTTATGCCTTTACTTAAATGTCAAATATTGCAAATGTCAAACGTTGAGCCCAGGGCCGAGATGGGTCCCGGCAGACAATACTGACACTGCCACTGCCACTGCCACTGTCAATGCCGCATGTCCATGCTCTGTGCCTCGTTCAGGTTCAGGATACTCACATCTAGCTAGCATATGGCGTGTGGTGGCCGCCATCCTTGGTCCTTGCTTCCATTCTCGCAAAACTGAGAGCTGAGTCGGTTTTTATGCGTTGTTCGTTTTGTAATTAAACGACGCACTTGGTTGGATTTCCTAGTTGTCCAGGGTAAACTGATGAGCGGCATGACAACTGCCACTGTCCAGTTTCCACTGCCAATACACTGCCCGCAAGAAGTATGCCCATTCACGCGAATTGGCTCTTAACAAATGCCAATACATGTGCAATGCCCAATTACTAGAATAACATTTGTACCGAATTTATTTAATATACCACAGCTTTCAAATATTCGTATTTATTTTTCTCATCATTTATACATAGATCATTTTTTTTTTATTTCGTTTATTACAGTTTTTCAATATTTTGCTTTAATGTCATTCACAGTTAATTACGAATTTTCGAGCATCATTTTGAAGTGAAATTTATTAACGACATTTGTAATATTTGAATTCCATTCTTTTCGTTTTTTCTTCGCATTAATTAATATTGCTATTATTTTGTTTGCATTATAAATGTACAAAAGTAAATTTTATTTTTTTTTAAAATTGCTCAGTATAGAACATAATATCAGAATAAATTGATCAAGCACATACAATTTTTTTACTTACTATCAGTCTGTTGTTTTCTATTTATTTATAGCATTTATTTCAATGTATTGCCTATTTTATTGACATTTTGTTTAGTATTATTTCCATATTTATCTAATATTTGCAACAATATTTGTTTGGTAAGTTTTTGGGATTTCGTGAGCGTGTTCCAGACTCCACTGACTTGTCGTGATGGGGCTACGATTTAATTGTGAAATAAACCAAGGGCAACCGTTAAGTGAGCAATTTGAAGTTGCTGCCCCCGCTGCCCGCTGGCAACAGCCAAATGCCAACTGCCCCTGACAATAATAATGCCCTGGGCTCAATTGAAATCAGTCAAGCTATGAATATATTTGGTTTGCTGGTACCCCAAGCCCATCTCGCCGCTCTCCCCAGGACCCTTGGCCTGGACTGGTGGTCAGTTGGACGTTTTGTCAATGCATTGACCCAACATGTATCCTGTGGTCAAAGTTGGCGTTTGACATTTATGCCGGATGTCAAGCGGACGGGCGGCGTCTGGCCGTGTCTAAAGAAGTTTCTTCGGCCATTGTTGGAGCCAGGAGCAGCAAGGAGCAGGAGCAGGAGCAGGAGCAGGAGCAGGACCTGTCGCTGGGCGAAGAGCGAAACCATTGTCATCAGCAGGAGCATCCATTTGTGCTTGTTATTGTCAGTTTGTTTTTGTTTTTGTTTGCCTTTTATTTTTCTCATTTTGTTGTAAACTTTGCTTTCGAAACTATCGATACTTAGGTCGCAGCAGTTTGGGTTCGAGTTCTGGGGTTCAACCTTTTTGGTCATTTCAGTTTCGACTGAAACTATTCATTTGAGTCGAGTCCAGTCCAGTTCAGTCAGCATCCAGCAAATGCACCCTGGAGGGCATTTTCATTTTGTTATTTGTGTATTTGACATTTTGCTTAAGTGTTGCTGACTTTTGGTCAGTTTTTTCACTCCCCAAACTTCACTTCTCACTCCTAAAATCCTTCATTCCCATTCCAATCTCCCATCCACACTGACCCAAGGCCATTGTTGTTGAGCTGTTTGAGCTCTGTGTTTTGTTTATTTGTTTGTTCAACGCTTCTTCGCTTTTTTTGTGGGGGTTTGGGACTCTTAATTAAAGTTTGCTCAAGTCTTTTTGTTGCTGCCTCTGTTTGCGTATAATGAACCATTTGTTTACTGATGATGCCTCTCATGTATTTCGAAAATATGTTTGGGCTTCGATTGCTCAATATCATAGTGCATTGGTAAACTTGAATTGAGAACACCAAATTGTAGACGCCTTTATTTAACAGAGTAAACTATTTAGCACGAATGTGCAACTAATTTATTAAATAAGAAGTAATTAGTGTCTGAATTGTATAATAAAACCGATTTATTCACTGATTGATTGCACAGTAATGCAATTTGGGTTTTTTCAAAATTTCCGATCCAAAGCCTGTAAAAAACACAAACTTTCATACTTTTATTTTTATTTTAATAATTTGATTGCCTTATATTATTCTGTTGGGAGCATACAGAGCTGCGGGTATGAGAAAATACATAAATAATACAGTCACTAATTAAAAATATAAATTAAGTATACAATTTGTACTAAAACTAGCATCTTTTCCTGCTTTACGTTTTGATCGCCACACACTCAAGTAACGTCTTCTGCTTTACTCTAATTGATCATTTACATAAAAGCTACATCAAAAAAAAGATTTATATATTTTGATTGGTGAGTAATATTAACATCATTTAAAGTATTTATTATTAATAATTTTCAACTTGCAGTTTAGGATTTACAGTCGCAGAGTTAAAATGTATAGTTACAAGCTTAAATATTTATTTTAAAGTTTTTATTACATCACAGTCTACTTGTAATCTTAAATAAATTAATAAAATAAATAAATATTGAAAAAAACAATAGTTTAAGTGGTAATTGTATAATATGTATTTATAATAATTCGCTAAGTGTGCGAAAAGTAAAAAAAATGTAAACGAATACCGCTCAAGCTATGCAATTTATTCAATATTAATTGTGAGAAATGGGCGGAGTTCTCTGAGGCAACCGCCTATCCAAGATACTTTTCAAGCTGATTGTTTTCCATACATTTTCCTTAGTGTTGTCTTTTTTTGCCAACTCCATGTCTCCATTTTTTAGGGCCCCAAAAGAGCAGCACGTAGTGAATCACTTAACTTGATTCCGTGTGCGGTTGGGAGGAAAGAGCAGCTCGTTCGATGATGGGCAATGGCCAAGGATGCGATGATTATAAGGGAGGCGGACAATGGAGCGTAGAGTGAAAATAATTTGCAGTTATTTGAGGCAAACACGCAAATGCCAGCGAATCAATTGTCCAATTGGCCCGGGTCGATTGTTCAGATTGCAAACGAGAAAAAAGACGGCGCAAAAAAATGAGTTCAAATTGAAATGAAAGGCGCAGCGTGCAAGGCATCACAAATGAGTGTCGGGAATTCTCCCCAAGCCAGCCAGAGTGTGTGTGTGTGTGTGTGTGTGCGAGTCTTAGTGGTGTGTGTGTGTGTGTGTGTGAGGGTGCGTGCCACCGTCGTGCGGTTGAAACGTTTCACTTTCACTTCAGCTGCAACTTTCGCTCACTCTGCCGTTTCCTTCGCCTCCTCCTCAGGCTCGCAATTATAGCCAGAGAGGGGGCGGGTTGCGGGGTGGGCGTGGCTGCACATTGTTTGGCCGTTGTGTTGGTCAACTTGTGGCACGTGTCCTAATTTTGATTTCTTTTTTTCTCGCTCTGCTTTCTTTGCTTCATTCTCGGCTGCTCTTTTTGCCATCCCCACGAACTCACCATAAATAATTTGTTGCATACTTCTTGGCGGCGCATGAATTCAGTGCGTTTTTTAGCCCCGTTCTCGTTCTCGTTCTCGTTCTCGATGTCATTTGTAAATGGCATGTTATCAATTTTCAAGATGATTGAATCAAGTGATTTGTGTGCGTGTCAAACATTCAGGGGCAGCGGGCTGGAGGCAGCTTGTTAGCAGTCCTTGCTCCCCTTACGAAGAGTCCTTTAAGTCCATTTACTTAGCATCTGGTATGTGACTTCGCTTCTGGTCCCGAGTCCACGTGTCCAGCCGTCCACCTTTGAAGTTGAAGCTGCAATCGTAGCGCAGTTTTGTTGGCTCTTGGGCTTCCCTCTGATTATTATTAATACTATATGAAAGAGAGTCGCTGGCATCTGTTTGCTCGACCGTCTTGGAGCGTTGCTTATTAAGAGATTATCAATTTCTTTGATGCGCTAATACATCACACAAACATTGCCCGATACGAGCCTGTCTAGCACTAGGACTTCGTATCCAAGATGATATCGTGGTTACAGCCGAGTAGAATAGCAGAAGGCATCAATGTAACTGCGAGGATGACTTTCAGCCGCAGAGTGCAATCGAGTAGAGAAGTATTTAATATTAAAGGATGCTCTCCAAATTTATTATATATTTATTATTTTAAATTTAATATATAAAGAATTGAAATGTACAAAATGGAAATCTAGTAAATTGAGACAACTTCAAATAGTTTAACAATAGGAAAAAACGTAATAAATACAAAAAATATTGATATCCAGTCAACTTAATATAACTATTACAAAATTGATAGTGTGTTAAGGGTTCAACTCCATTCTTATCGACAAATATAATTATATTGCAAACTAAATTGAAGGCGAACGTAGATTTCTCTGATCACATCACATACAATCATTTAATGGACAGTTTTAAATAGTTTAACGCCTGTTAATATTTCAAAATACACAATAAACTTAAATAACATAAATATATATTGATAACCAATTATTTGTATATAAACATTTATAAATTGAGAAGTATGTAATCCTTATTGCCACTTCCTTCTTATCGACTAAAATTTGTATGTTGCAAACTAAATATAACACTTAACATATTTTTCTTTAAAACATTTAAAATCTTATAATAGAATTTTAATATTTGATGTACAAAATAAAATATATTCATTTACAATTTTTATCATTGGACATTTATATTTGTTTAGATATCAACTCCTTTTTCATCGAAAAATAAACGTAAAACTTAATTTTCTGTTCTTCAATGGGCAGTTATCTTTATATTAACTAAAGCTATTAAAATAATAATAAAATAAATATGGACAAATTGCCAACAACCTTGTGGAAAGAAGGAATAACTATCGATGACTCAGTAATCATACCGAGTGTCTTCACTGCAAGGGACGTAGGTGCGATTGCAGTTGGAGTTTGCTGGTCGGAAGGGGACGGGGGGACAGTTTTTTATAGGCAAGTGGCAGTTGCATACACAATACTATATACAATATACAATAAATTGGGGCGTGGGAATGGAACTAGCTAAAACAGTGGCAGTGGCAGTGGCGTTGGCGTTGGCGTTTGCTGCCACGCGAAATGAGAAAACTTTTCGACCACAACAACATCGACGCAAGAAACACAACAAAGCACACAGTAGGGGAAGGGAAGGAGAGGGGGAAGGGAAGTGTAGTTGGGTTCGCGGTGCTTAAAACTACAATGCAAAAGCAAATAGAAACTGGCGTGCCTTCGCCCGCCTGCCTGCTCCGTGTGTCGCATGCCACGCCCCCCTCCCGCTGCCCCAACAACGGTGCCTGGCATTGTCTGGCCGCAAAAGATTGCTGCTAGAAATTTATAGTTTCAATAATGTGAAGCAGAACTCGCTACATGTTGCAGCTATTTGTCTGCCACCAGGGTGAGTGTGAGTGTGTGTGTGTGTGGTGTGTGTGTGTGTGTGTGTGAGTTACACACACACACAGTCACATATAAATATTTATATACACATGTATATAGTTAAGTTTGCGCTCATGTGTATTTTCAATTTACGCGCCCATAACTTCAAGTTTTGCAAGTTTGCATGCCCCAAACTCAGCACCTGCCTGCCCCGTCTCCTTGCCACAGCCTCGCTGTGCTGCTGCTGCTGCTGCCGCTCTTCGCCGCTTCGGTATCGAACACTTGAGCAACAGACTCCCGTTGGAGTCGCCGTTGTCTGAGAATCCTGTGCTGAAGCAGTTGCCGTTTCCGCAATTACAAAACTTGCGCAAAAATAACAAAACAACAATAACGCGTTGAGAGCGCGCCACATGTGCCGCAGCGACTCCATTGCTGCCGTGCCTCTTCGCGTGGCAAACACTTTGGCGCGCATTTTTGCAGCGCACATTTTAATTTCTTAATGCAAAAAGGGCACAACGACAGCAGCGCGGCAATGTGGGCTGCAACACCCGCCACATCTGCTCTTCTTCTTCGCATTGCCACTGAGAGTCAAACAACGCAAGGGTCTTGCAACACCAACGAGGCGCGCAGCCAACCAAATGGGCCTAGAAAGTTGGCCTATAATCACAACCAACAGCGGCTACCGAGTCTCTCAAGTGAAATTTGTTGAGTTGATATTAATATTGCCATTGTGGTAAGATTAAATGAAATCAATTGTGACAATTTTAGTAAATATAGTTATTCAGTCCACAGACTTTTATTGAGCTAAAATGTTTATTAAATGCATTACATTAACATAAGTCTGACTACATATTATTTTGTATTATTATTTATTTCAGTTTGTTTTCATATGTGCGAATGCAGTAATTCGAATATTAAATTCATATTTTTATATTATTTTAAGAAAATCAATTCTTCTAATAATTTGTTTGAGTATGTGCTGAAGAAGTAATTGCAACATTAAACCAAGGATATAATTCTTCTATTATAATTTAAATCAAATGCTAGGTCTATAAAAGCAGTAATAAACAAAAATAAGTTAAAGTTAATGTAAACTCAAAAAAAAACAATTGATTTTGATAAATTAAATTGAATCAAACTGGAAAACAAATTAAATTGAAAGAAATCACTAACAAAATAAAAAGACAATGAAAAGTCCCACTTGATGAAGAAAATTGATTGCAAAGTGAAATTCAAATGCATTTAAAATGAAAATTAAATTCATATTTTTATATTATTTTAAGAAAATCAATTCTTCTAATAATTTGTTTGAGTATGTGCTGAAGAAGTAATTTCAACATTAAACCAAGGATATAATTCTTCTATTATAATTTAAATCAAATGCTAGGTCTATAAAAAACAGAAATAAAAAAAAATATGTTAATGTTAATGTAAACTCAAAAAAAAACAATTGATTTTGATAAATTAAATTGAATCAAACTGGACAAAAAATTAAATTGAAAGAAATCACTAACAAAACAAAAAGACAATGAAAAATTCCACTTGATGAAGAAAATTAAATGAATGAAAATGAAATTCAAATGCATTTAAATTGAACACATAATTTGTATCAAAAATTAAATAAAATAATGTTGAATATAAAATCAAAATAAAGGTATTACTTTAAATGTAACAAACTAAAATACCACCTCGCTATTGAATTTGGAAATGAAAGTGAATTGAGAAATGAATAGTAATTGCTCAAGCCATAACAAGAATACAATATATGACAACATCATAAATTGCGTACTTAAAATACGAGCTCAAAGTTGCCAACTTGGTGGCCCCCAAAAAGATGGCAACGGAATTTGTCGGTGTCGTTGGAGCTCTTCACAATTTGCATATCAATTGTCGAGTGGAAAGCAGAAATAGATTAAAAATTCGACACTAATAGGGAAAATTAAGTTAAGCGCTGGAACGCGTCGCCATCGCGAGTTATCAGAGCATCTCCCCATTGCCACCATCACCGCCACAGCCACCGCCATTCCCGTTTCCACATCCGCCCTGATTCGGTGATTTGCATGCTTCATTAGCGGCGCCCAAAAGTGGACGGCTCAGAATTAAAAATAATGTTAATTGCAAGACTGCGTGTGGAGACTCGAGCGAAGACATCGCCGCGTTCATCCATAATCAATTTCGGCCGCCGGCCACGCACACGCCCACTTTTCTCCCAAAAAAAGAGAAACAAAATAAGAAAAATAAGAGAAAAAAATTGAATAAAAAATATGACATAAAATTTTTCATTTCCTTGGGAAAAGTGCGCTTAAAATCGACCGTCCGCCTGCAATTCCCAATGGACAATTCCCCCGATGTTGCGTCGCGTCGCGTCGCGTCGCGTCGCGGCGTCGAACTTTGGCAATGAAGTAGAAAATGAAGTGACGCCCCGACATGCCACGCCTCTAGCTCAGCACTCGCCCTCACCTCCTTCCGCGACTGAGAGTGAGACTGGGACTGAGACTGAATGTATTCATCAATGCAACACATTTGCATATTTTGAGCGTAAAAATTAATCACTAATTTTAATACGCAACGCGTCGGCGGAGCGCTGCCTTCCAGAGGCATGGGATTGGCAGGACGAGGGGGAGGGGGGGTGCGGAGGGGAGGCGTCCGAAGTCGAGGGCCCCTTAAACTTGTTAAGTGGGCAACACTAATGTAGCAATTTCAAAATTGATGTTGCTCTTGTTGTGGCACCACGGAAAAAAGAAACACGAAAAAAAGAGAGAGAGGTCCAAGGCAGAGTGAGAGAAGTTTCCACCCCCTCTTCATCCGACTGACGTTCTCAAAATATAAGGTAAACAAATTGCGCGATGAGGCGATGTCATTTATAAGGCCGAAGACCGAGACGAAGATGGAGCTGGAGCTGGAAGCCAACCAGGAGGACGAACGAGCGGCCAGCCAAAGATATTTCCTGTTTCCTTTTTCACTCCGCTACGGGCATTGGATAATACAGAGAGAGGGATGGCGAGGGAGGAAAAAAAGAAAAAATAATAATAAAAAATAAATAAATGGAAAATGAGAAAAAACAGCGTCGCGGCTACATAAAAATGGCCACTAGTGATACAACAAGACAGAGCTCAGTGGAGTGAGCGAGAGGGGAAGCAGCGAGGTGGGGGCAGGATTGAAAGGAAAATGGGAAAAACGCAGAAATTGTCTATCGAAATACTCGGCATATTTTACCTGCAGCGCTTTGATAGCGTCTGAGAGCTGCTCCATTAAAACTAATGGGAAATTTGCTATAATTTGATTTCGACATCTGGCCTCCAGAGGGGTCGTGGGCAGGGGACGTCAACGGGTAGGGCGAGCTATTTACGCTAGTAGCTGATATTTAAGTCCTGCATAATAAGGCTTAATCAGTGCAGCCTAAAGCATGTGCATTACAGCATTTTAGTCATAAGAAAATATTACAGACTTAAAATAGTCCTTGACTTATTGCACTATATTCTGATGAGAACTATGCTTGTCATTCATTTGGAAAAACCTAAATAAATAAAAAACAATCAATAATGAATAAATCTAAATTTCAATTCAAATTTTATTATATCATTAATTCTAATTCTAAAATACTTCTGAAAATAATAATGAATAAATCAAATTTTGATTGTAAATTATTTTATATCTTGATTGTTTGTTATTTTCTTGCTTACAACATTAATTCTTAAATAAAATAAAGCGAAATACTAATCAATGTTATTGCCGCTTAGGTCCTTTGATAACACGATTCTTGTCCTTTAAAAGCAATTTTTAAGTTGAAGTGACTGACTCAAAGTTCAAAGTTTATTATATATATTTATTTCAAATATATAATATTATGATTATAATTTTTATTACAATTTAAATATTTGTTCTGCGACTTTTTCCATTATTCTTCTAAATTAATAACTGTATATTATTTATTTATAATTTAATGACAGTGTTCTTATTAAAAACAGTTATCAACCTTTTTAAGGTAATTTATTTTTTTTTCGATGTATATCACCCCATTAAAATTAATGTGTTAGTACACAAAAATCGATCAAAAATATTTGCATATATACCCGAATCGATTAAATATCCTCATTATTCGGTATAATATCGATAAGCAGCCGAAGCAGAAATGAAACTTCAAGAAGAATAAGCCAAGAGTAGTTCCGCATCGGCAGCACAGAATATGCATAAATAAGTAAGCTGTAGACAAAGGCAAGTGAGCTGAGGATGAGAGACGCACATAAACACGTGTGGGCACGTAGACATGCATGATATTTATTATGTTATCGAAATAAATCACAAATAAACATAAATAAACAAAGCAAAACCAAAGAAATGCCTAAGTAGATTTGTCAAAAAGTAGTCGACGGGCAAAAGAGCATTCACACACGCACTCACACACTCGCACACACACAGATATGCAGAGCCGTATACGTGCGTCAAATGCGCCGTAAAGTATGCAAAAATGTTACACAAATGAAAATAACTTGAGCAAAAGTTGACATCCTCAGTGTCCTCAGTCCTCGTCCTCGTGCTCTTCCTCGCCTCGTCCTCAACGTTGGCTGGCTGGCCGCATGACAAGAATTTATGAGCCTGACATTGTGCGCTTGCAAAATGTCAATGCCTGCTATCCACAACACACACACACACGCACTTACTGTATATGCGAGTGTGTGTGTGTGTGTTTTTTTTTCCATATTTGGGCACATATCAAAATAAGTCTGATGATCCAATAAAGTGCTTATAGCTCAACGGCAGCGGCTTAAAGGGCTGCTGACTGTCACATTAGTGACGCGCACACACACAAACACACTCACACACTCACACACACACACACACACACACATACTCTTCGGGCTGTGCTTTTGCATAGCATACTTTTGCGGGCAACTTGTAATGAAAATAAATGCGTTACATTTCAATACTTTCACGAGCTGATCTCCCCCCGCCCTTGCCCCCTGCTTAGCATCCATCTGTGTCTCTCTATGCAATTTTTGATTTATGTGCGTATAACTGTCTTTTTGCATTTGTGTGTGTTCTCTGTGTGTGTGTGTGTGTGTTTCACATTTGTTCAAGACACGTGAAAATATTTCAAGTGCCTTCGAAGGCAAAACTACTTCAGACAAACCCCAAAAACTCGAGGCCAACATTTGCTATCTACACACACACACACACACACACACACACACCCACACAGGAGAGGGATGAGAACGGTAAGGAAAGGGGGAAAAAAAGGCACGCAAAAGAAATGATTTATTTGCGCATTTCTCGCATTTCTACATCTTCGACTGTTAGGCGGCTGCTTTTAATACATTTTTCTCCTTTCGGCATATTTGGCGTTCCATGCATGACAAATTGTTAAGAAAACTCAAGCACACACACACTCAAACACTCGCGCACTCAAACACTCGCACACTCACTGCATGTGTGTGCCAGCTGGCGGCTGCTGCTTATCATCGAAATGTACTCAAGAAATTCCACAAATAACGCGACGCCAACTTCACTTGCATCTCAGAATGGCAGCACTGGAGATGGAGGCAGCGGAGGACGCGGGCGAGGTGGAGGTGGAGGTGGAGGAGGAGGAAATGTGACAGGGAAGGACATGTTAGGCATAGAAAGATTCACTCGTGGACCTCCCACTGCGCGGCGGCTGCAGTTCAGTTCATTGGGCTGACATTGAGTACTTGTGATTTATGGCACTTTATGCGATCGGAAAATAGAGTACGCGACGCGCTTTGCCGTGGCAGCAGCCCACAGGATATGCGTGTGGCGAAAGGTGTATTTACGTGCCATGAAAGGAGTAAGAGGCAAGCGGAAGCCGCGCGTGTTGGAAATGCTTTTGTAGTGAGAGAATCGCACATCAACAAAACGCGAGTGCTTATCCCAATAAGGAACTTTCTGAACAATGTTTTCGTACTTTTATTGGCTTATTTTTAATGTTACTCAACTTATCAAATTATCAATGATTTATACAAATTAACAACAAAATTGTTATTCATTTTTATAAATTTGTGAAAAATGTATTCCTGGAGAGTTTGATAAATATGACTCTTCAAATTGGTATTTATGCGTTGGAAGAAAGTAGAAAGTATCCTAATGTTTTTTTGTAATCTTTTATGAGCTTTGAATATATGTATACATATATTATATAAAATAGCGAACAATTTAGACTTAATAAAAGATGTTTCTTTAATTGAATTAATGTTTGGTGATCCATAAATTCCACTAAAAATACACATATACAATTTATATGAAATCTAGCTTAAGATGAAATTATTTCTACTGTAAACATAATTGATTTCTTCCTTTCTTTTCAAATTAAACTTTCTAAAATGTCTTCAACTTGAGAATTTTTAATGAGTAATTGCATTTTACCTTTTTTAGCTAACTACAAAAAATGTAATGACAATAATACGACGCAATTAGAGAAATTTTAATTAGATTATTGTATAGCAATCTGGATAAATTCAGCAGAAAAAACAAACAACTTATATATTAATAATAGGCAAAGAGAGTGAAACATGTTTCTATATATTTTATTGCAAGCATTTTTTAGGAGAACAATCGAGGAGCTTTGACTGAAATTGGGACTTTTGAAAGCCGAATAATGTTGTCGTCATCGTCATTCACGCTCACACCCTTTCTCTGCAGCCCCCTCCACAAGTTCCCTCTCCACTTAACGAGCCAATGCGCGCCTGACTGACAACCGACGACTGACGACTGACGACTGACGACTTTGAGCTGGGAACTGAGAATTGAGGATTGAGGACTGAGGACGACTGTCGTCATATATCCAAACTAAATGTGTCACGTCCAAACAACAAAAATTTCATTTATATTCGCATATATACAAAACAGCAAAAAAAAAAGAAGAAAAATAAAGAAAACGAAAAGAAGAAGACGACGAAGCAGCAGCAGCAAAGTGAAGCGTTGTAAAGTTAAGGGTGGGGAACTGGGGAAGCTGGAATTGGGGTGAGGGTCGCCAAGGGGTAGTCACAGACTTTGCTGGGTTTATTTTAAATTCGAGCAATTTGGGGCAAATGCATGCGGCGATTCAACACGCCTCACCCCCCTTCCTCAGCTGCCTGCCCACCTATTGGGATTTGCAAGAGCGGGACAGAGGACTAGGGGGATGTAGGGGAGTTGCCACGCTTCTGTGGGTGCAAAATTGTTACAAATTATGTGCAGCCATAGACGGAGACTGTGTGAGATGTTGGCTTCGCTTTTGCTCCTGTTTTACTTTTTTTTCTGCTACTCCTTTCGCTGCGTGCGGCGTTTTAAGCAGCCACATCCTGCCACGCCCACACGCCCCGCAGCCAGGCAGGCTGGCAGGCAGGCAGCGGCAACAAATCAACGGAAACGGAAGTGGCAATGGAAATGGAAATGCTCAACAACGAAGCAAATGATGCGAAACCGTCGCCAAGCTTGTGAAAGGTGTGAAAGACTCGCTCGACAAAAAATTATGAAAAATCGCAAAAATGTTAGCGTCACACACTCACACACACACACACACACACACACACACACACGCACTCACACACACGCACGTAGCATTAAAAATAGCAGCGAGTCACGTTACTTTTGGCAAGGACTTTTCGCATACGTTGACGTCGCTCGCACCGTGCAGTTTCCGCTTCAGTCTATGAGATCTACGATGTTGTTAGTTCTCCCGGAATGGCTCTGCGAATGAAAAGAGAGAGAGAGAGAGAGAGAGAGAGGAGAGTGGAAGGAGAGGGGTGAAATGACAAAGGGAATGCCACAATCTGACGACACAGGAATTCGCAAGAGAGCTTGTGACAAAATAGTAAAAGCCAAAACTAAACTGAAAACCTTTGATATGAATGCGAGAAAAGAAGATCTTAGATGATCAATATAAATATTTCAAGGATGTGATGAAATAATTACAATTCCGTTTGTAACAAATTGAATAAATAATAAGTCTAAGGTGATCAATAGAAATGCAGAATGCAGTTGAATTGAATCAATTTTAATATGCCTAAATTTGACAGTTTATGTCTTAAAGGAAATAGTGAAAAGTGACTAAAAAAAGAAAAAGAAAAAAATTACATATTTTATTTAACAACATTGAATCTAGTATTACAAATTACAAAATATAAATAGCATCATTCTAAAAAACTTGTTATATAAATTATCGAATTTTTTTATTGAGTTTCCAAATATTATTCAAGAAATATTATTATATTATATTATAATGAATGTTAATTTTAAAGCTTTCCCAACTTTCAGTAGTAAGCCATATCAGAACATTACTTGTACTTATTTCTCTCTATCTCTCAGTTCATAATGAGATCCTAATTAGATATCATCATACTTAAAATGAGTCTTTATATGGATATACTCATTTATCATTATAACTTAATATTCGAAAACACTTTCTTGGTTGTTAGCACAATAAAATTCGACTTTGATACATATTTTACCCAAGCCTCTTTGTGGGATATGTCTCAGTCGAGCTGTGGATAGAAATTATGGAATGCAGGTTTGACTTTCGCAATGTGTGACAAACGTGATGAGAGTTTCGGCAGAGCCAAAGTCCTAGTAAGGTGCATAAAACAAACTATTTGCGTTTTATCAAAAGATTTTTACGCGCCGTTGACAAAAAGAAACGTGGCAAAAACGAAATGAAGAAATGGAGCACAACGACGAAAAGAGCACAGAGAAACAGTGAGCGAAAGAGAGCGAGAGTGTGGAGGAGACAGGTTGGCAAAGCCAGCAAAGGAAGCAAGCAAAAGCACGATGATGACGATGATGAAGAGCAAAAGGAAGTGGAACTGGAACTGGATCTGGAGCTGGATGCGAAATGGGGGGTGCGGGATGCGGGATGAGGAATGTTGCAGGCAAAAGGAGGCGCTACTAACTGCAAAACGCATGACGGAAACATGCTTGGCGAGCGTATGGGCCTGTAGGGAGTAGGGGAAGCCGACGACTAAGGCGAGGCGGAGGGGCGGGCCAGCAATGAGTTGGTGACAAAAAATAGATGGTGCGCACTTATTCAAAGTTAACATAAATCATAAGAATTTGCAGCGCATAAAATATGCGACAGAGACACAAACAGCGACAGCAGAGCGACCGAGAGAGAGAGAGAGAGAGAGAGAGAGAGTGAGAGAGAGAAAGAGCGAGATGGAGGGAGGGAGAGGGGAGGAGATAGCTGGCAGGCAGGTGACAGGAAGTTACGCTAAAAGAGTTGCAGCTTTCAGACTCACAAAGTCCCAGCCGAATGCGGCTTAGGCGACTGCATCTGGGATGTTGATGCTGATGTTGCTCTTAAGACCGACGAATATGCGCTTCGAAAGTGACGAAATCTTTCAATATAGAATTTCAAGTTCAAGTTATGTTAATACCATACATTGCATTGCCCCACTGGATGCGGTGCTCTTAATCCGATTAACACAAATAAAATAAAATGTGTGAGACACAGCTGTCTTAAAGAAGCTAAAAAAGTGTCATTAAAAGGATTCAAAAATTCGAATTGAGATGAAAATAACTATCATATGTTATTACGAAATAAATAGATAAATAGTTACAATTGCAGTTAAGAAACAATTAAATAAAATTGACTGTTTTGACAATGTAAGAAGCATAAAACAAAACACGTTCCAGTATTGTTTCGACTGTGTGAGA